>OY986440.1:19487186-19489686 GCA_963920525.1 Dichetophora obliterata | reverse complement strand
TAATAATAATAATAATAATAATAATAATAATAATAATAATAATAATAATAATAATAATAATAATAATAATAATAATAATAATAATAATAATAATAATAATAATAATAATAATAATAATAATAATAATAATAATAATAATAATAATAATAATAATAATAATAATAATAATAATAATAATAATAATAATAATAATAATAATAATAATAATAATAATAATAATAATAATAATAATAATAATAATAATAATAATAATAATAATAATAATAATAATAATAATAATAATAATAATAATAATAATAATAATAATAATAATAATAATAATAATAATAATAATAATAATAATAATAATAATAATAATAATAATAATAATAATAATAATAATAATAATAATAATAATAATAATAATAATAATAATAATAATAATAATAATAATAATAATAATAATAATAATAATAATAATAATAATAATAATAATAATAATAATAATAATAATAATAATAATAATAATAATAATAATAATAATAATAATAATAATAATAATAATAATAATAATAATAATAATAATAATAATAATAATAATAATAATAATAATAATAATAATAATAATAATAATAATAATAATAATAATAATAATAATAATAATAATAATAATAATAATAATAATAATAATAATAATAATAATAATAATAATAATAATAATAATAATAATAATAATAATAATAATAATAATAATAATAATAATAATAATAATAATAATAATAATAATAATAATAATATAATAATAATAATAATAATAATAATAATAATAATAATAATAATAATAATAATAATAATAATAATAATAATAATAATAATAATAATAATAATAATAATAATAATAATAATAATAATAATAATAATAATAATAATAATAATAATAATAATAATAATAATAATAATAATAATAATAATAATAATAATAATAATAATAATAATAATAATAATAATAATAATAATAATAATAATAATAATAATAATAATAATAATAATAATAATAATAATAATAATAATAATAATAATAATAATAATAATAATAATAATAATAATAATAATAATAATAATAATAATAATAATAATAATAATAATAATAATAATAATAATAATAATAATAATATAATAATAATAATAATAATAATAATAATAATAATAATAATAATAATAATAATAATAATAATAATAATAATAATATAATAATAATAATAATAATAATAATAATAATAATAATAATAATAATAATAATAATAATAATAATAATAATAATAATAATAATAATAATAATAATAATAATAATAATAATAATAATAATAATAATAATAATAATAATAATAATAATAATAATAATAATAATAATAATAATAATAATAATAATAATAATAATAATAATAATAATAATAATAATAATAATAATAATAATAATAATAATAATAATAATAATAATAATAATAATAATAATAATAATGATAATAATAATAATAATAATAATAATAATAATAATAATAATAATAATAATAATAATAATAATAATAATAATAATAATAATAATAATAATAATAATAATAATAATAATAATAATAATAATAATAATAATAATAATAATAATAATAATAATAATAATAATAATAATAATAATAATAATAATAATAATAATAATAATAATAATAATAATAATAAAAATAATAATAATAATAATAATAATAATAATAATAATAATAATAATAATAATAATAATAATAATAATAATAATAATAATAATAATAATAATAATAATAATAATAATAATAATAATAATAATAATAATAATAATAATAATAATAATAATAATAATAATAATAATAATAATAATAATAATAAAAATAATAATAATAATAATAATAATAATAATAATAATAATAATAATAATAATAATAATAATAATAATAATAATAATAATAATAATAATAATAATAATAATAATAATAATAATAATAATAATAATAATAATAATAATAATAATAATAATAATAATAATAATAATAATAATAATAATAATAATAATAATAATAATAATAATAATAATAATAATAATAATAATAATAATAATAATAATAATAATAATAATAATAATAATAATAATAATAATAATAATAATAATAATAATAATAATAATAATAATAATAATAATAATAATAATAATAATAATAATAATAATAATAATAATAATAATAATAATAATAATAATAATAATAATAATAATAATAATAATAATAATAATAATAATAATAATAATAATAATAATAATAATAATAATAATAATAATAATAATAATAATAATAATAATAATAATAATAATAATAATAATAATAATAATAATAATAATAATAATAATAATAATAATAATAATAATAATAATAATAATAATAATAATAATAATAATAATAATAATAATAATAATAATAATAATAATAATAATATAATAATAATA